>BMAO01008671.1:0-28747 GCA_019973975.1 Trichonephila clavata | reverse complement strand
CAAAATCTTCAATGGATTAAGCAGAGAGTTTATCAGAACATTACAATTTTTGTTTGGTGATTGCACTGAATTTCAGCTCTGAATTTTTGTGTAGGAATTCGGAACTTATTTAATGTTTGTTTATTTTATATATAGATTACAGTTTTATTTTATTTCTTCGACTCTGTTTTCTTTAACGTGATTACGTGTTAATTGCATGCATATCTAATAGTTAATTTAATGTATTACACAGAATTATTTTAATTCATCTAAGCAAGTGGTCTCTAAATATGTCGATCCATGGAACCCTTAAGACTATAAGGTGTTTTTTGGAAACACCATCGAAAAAACGCCTCTTAGAAGAATATATTTTAAAATAATATTTCATGTAGATTAACATATTACAGCTACTTTAAGGAAAGATAATTAAAAATACTTTATTCTTATTAAAAAAATTTAACATAATTTTAATTTCATTTAATCATTAATAGCATTTTTTCGCGCTCGAAGTGTCATCTACCATTGCATGATATTTAATAACATGGATAGGTGTTTGCATTTTTTTTCACAAATATCGAAGGCTGAGTCCGTAGAAACCAACGGCACAGTCGCATTGCATAATGTATGCTTATTTTCTTCTATATTTTGTTTATGTTGCTATTTATGTGGATACATATTTTTATAATAATTACATTGTTCAGAATGGAATTAAAATGCTTTTAACTGTTTGAGAGAAACTTCTGTTAGTTATGTAAAAATTTGCAGCCTAAATTTTAACAGCTGATCTTGGTTAAATTTAGATTTAATGTAGAAATTGCTGATATGTTAATAAGTTGTTCTTTTTCCTTCACTGGAATACTTTCTGATTTATCGATTCATGCTTGGTTTCCTCCTCTGGGGAATATTATTTTACAAGTGTTGAAGGTTTTTTATTAAAAAAAACCGCTTTCTTTGTAAAGCTTTTTTAACGAAAGAAAAATGAATTTATTGTATACTTTTTAACATTGTTGTTCAAATCTAATTAATTCCATTTAATTCCTCGCAATACTGCAAAATATTGCACTAGCGACTATAAACTATTTTGTGGAACATAGGATCATAAACGCAACAGAATATTACCAATCAAGGTAGTACATATGAGTATTTTAATATTATTTATTAGTGTTATATTGTAATAAAAATTGCAAGAAACTACAAGAAACAAAGACTGTATGGAACCGAATTTATTTTCATAGTAGGTAGGATCCGATTTGGAATACACAGCTTTAGATACTTGTGGTCGTACTAACTCCAAAGAAAACGTGAATCTTTTTTGCATACACATTCACAGTTTTCTTTTTCCGAATTTTTATTTTGAAACGTGGAGCCACTAAGTATGCTTCCTGTAGCCCCAAGGTTCCGCGAAACACAGTTTGAAGATCTCTGATAAAAGCAATAAAAGTGGCGTTAAGTGTGTCATATCAGGTGAAGCATATTCGAATTATTTACGCCTACTGCCAAAATAATATTCCCCATAAAAAATTCGCACATTTTTCTCGTTAAAAGAATTATTCTCCAAATGTACTTTTTAACTAAGATTGAAAAACACAAGACATATATATATATGGGGTTATGGCACGGAGTTCTAGGGGTATTTACATATTTAAATTGACAAAACTGCTTTTGACTAAGACTAACGTTTAATGTGGACACTTGTTACAGGACTACACACTACAACACATATATATGATTAATAACGTTTAGACAATCTTCTTGTCTTCAACAATGGTTTCTCAGTCTCTTCACACTTATACCACAGTTCACAATGTTAACACACGTAGTTCAACGATGTTTATGGAATTCAGGTGAAGCATGGGTGACCTTCGCGTCACACCACTTCTAGCATAGGATAGCTGGTTCCTTCTAGGCCAGTACTCGGTTGTTGCCTTTTTTTTCCAGCGTTGGTTCTCAGACCTCCTCGTCGAGACCGCTCGCTCGCTCATCTCTCACTTTGTCTAGTTCGCTCGCTGGTGGCTCGAGTCACCAGCGCCCTCTCGTGCGGTCTATGTGGAAATTCCCACACATATATATATATGTTTGTGTTTGTGTGTGTGTATAGTCAAAACTTCTCTACAATAGAGATATGAATAAATATTAATCAAAACTGAAAAAATTGAAACTACAAGTTTACCAGACAATAGATTTTAGAAAGGATATATGAAAAATAAAATTAATAGAGTTGAATATAAACAGTAAGGTAGTAGAGTATTATAAACATTGCTGACTTAGGACAGCTTATATATAAAATAATTTATATAAAAATGGGGTTGAACATGTTTCATTGGTCAACCAATATATATATATATATAACAAAAGCATCCTATTTTTAAATGGAATCTTTAATCTCAATAAAACTGTGTGAATAGATTGACGGTAAAGTATGCTTTACATTTGATTTCGTTACGTTCTAAGTGTACATCATTTTTTTATGATACACATTTATGAACAGTATGAAGGTATACAGTTATGAACAGTACAGTATAAGCATAAAATACAGGTATGAACAATACAGTAGATGAAATTGATTGAATATTAACGTCGCACTGATTAGCAATTCGAGGGCTTTTGGCAACGGTCCGCGTAATTTTGAACCATGGTCAAGTGGCGCGGACGACACCTGAGCTGGCACCCCCTCTCCTAACTACCACACCACACGAACGGGAGAACGTTTGAGCTCTCGACAGATTTAACGTGCATCGCTCCCCTACACGGCGGATCTTTAGTGGTACTGGGATCGAACTCATGACACGCTAGCCACTATCCGATGCCTAGACTACTTGGCCACCGCCGCCACGTGAAATTTATTGAACTGACAGTCATTGTATATTGATTGAATTGTGTTCCAGTTATTTTAATGATTAGCTTACAATTGCTTTAATATAACTTTCTTGAAATATGTGAACCATGGTGTGTAAGCCATGCTATAGTGTTTTGTTACATAAGAAAAAGTAAGAAAAAATTGCTTCTTATTCATCACAAAGAATAGTCAGATTTAATGGTATATAATTTTTGTACATTCATTATTTAAGATGGATACAACCTATCGAAACAAAAGTTAAGTTATCATAAAGTTTTTTTTTCTGTATTTTATTATTTGTGAATGACCTAACATTGTATTCAAATTAAATTTCAATATCTTAGTCTTAAAAATGTCTAGCATGATAAATATCTACTAAAACTTACGCATTCATATTAAAAATAATCATAGAATTTCATGAAAACGGCTTGAATAAAAACCTTAAAATATCTACAGACTTTTAATTCTAATTAAAAATTTAAAATATTTGCTAATTAAGAGCTGTTAAATCTGCAGATATTTTTTTAACAAGAAATGTTCTTCAGCATTATATTTTCAAGAGTAACGTAAATTTAAAATTTATATAAGAAAAAAAAATTGTGTAATTTTAAAAGGCTGCACTCTTTTATTTGAAGATTCATACGTTGCATTACTTTAAAAATTTCGAATACTTATAAAATAAATTATACCTTCGAAAGAAAAAGTAATAAATATGAGTGTAAGAGATTGGGGGCAGTTTTCTTTTAAAATGTGGCTTATTTTCTATTAATAAAAGTTCTTTTTGACATTTGATATTCTTTGTAAAGGTCTTACGAATTTATTTGAGTGTCCTTAGGGATTTCTTATTAGAGTTTCAGACTGAAATCTTACACGATATATCAATTTTTCTTTTTAAAGTTGGTGTAATGCTTTCTAAGTAAAAAGTACAGAATGTTCTCAGTTGCATAATACATAATATATGTAGTGTGACAAGCGGTATTGATTTCAAATAGTTATAAGTTTTGATTTCTGAGTTACCACATAATAAAATGTAACAAAAACTGAATTCTTACATTTTATCAGTTTTATGTTGTGCAGAATATGATGCTATTTTTTCATATATATATATATATATATATAACGAATGTTATAATGTGTATTATATATATTTTATATTTGTGTATTATATATACAACTTCAAACTTTGTGGTAACTGTATGAAGTATATTCCACGCATCATGATGTTAAACATTTGATCATACATCACATTTCTGCGGGGGAAAATTCTGTGTGTGAAATCTTCGTGTACGTTCATGTTTATCTGCATGATTATTCATCATGCAAAATAAACTTACAAAAACACGTTAACGGAATAACTTCAACAATTTTCTCAGAACTTTTAATATATATATATATACAATGTTAGCAGGAAATAAGTTGCCCACTTCAGAAGGTTTTACAATCCGTTCTATTGGTGAAGATAATTCTAATGATGCGCATGATATTTAAATAAAATAGTTAAGTACAAAGTTCCGACGGTAGGGGTACTATAACACAAATGTATTTATCTGCATATATTCAAAATCCGAAACACACATTGGTGTTATAGTGTATTCATATTAGCATTTTCTTTCGACAAAAGAAAGACGCATTGTCAAAGAGCAATAGTTGTTCTGTGCTTGCCTATAATGCGTACGTTACAAGAAAAGCTGTATTGGTAAAATTGTTCAACCATAACCAGCAGAACTCCGTTGCAACTGTGAAAGAATTCTGCCGTATGAATCTGGTACAAAAATGTCCAATGTCTCCATATGCTCTTCGCTATTTGACAAAGAAATATGAAAAAACTGCACAACTTGATGGTATGAACGAAAGCAAATAATATCTTATAGCAGGGGTGGCAGACTTTTCCAGGGTGCGGGCTACTTCTAATTTTTTCAAGGAGCTGCGGTCCACCCAGTGTCAGTGACACACACAAGGGTGGGAGGTCTACGGGTACGGACCCTCCCTCATAACTCTTCATTTTTTCCCGATTCATTATAATCCAATGTATATAGTATGTAAAATGTAATTAAGTATTTGATATTAGTAATTTTTTTATTTATTATTGTTAATTATTTATTCAGTAATTTATTTTTTGCTGTTTTTTGTTCCTACAATTGACAGAATCAAAAAAATATGTTTGGCTGCGTATTGGGATATGATACACGAGAATGGTATACCTTCAAATAACCTTCGACCCCTTTCCCTTTAAAAATTACTGCCCAATGTCGTAGGTGTGGAGAGGTAAAGAAAAGCTTATTATTATAACTTAATATTAAGTACGGAATATATGTACTACTTACCTACAGAACTAAAATAAAAAAAAACACTTTTAAAACCGCGTGTACAGCAAAATGCATGATACAAACCTAATAATAATAGCCCCAAATATAATTATATCAAATGATACATTTATTATGAAACAATTCAAAATACATTAAAAAATAAAACACTGTTATCTTAAGTTAGTTTTTGCTGTTATAGTCAGTAGAAGGGTTAGTCTGCGTACTGTCAGCCAATCTTGAACTTTCCACATATAATTACTAACGGGTAAAAGTTTTAGGCGCGGTCACCCCAAAATGTAGATCGCGATCGACGTAATGCCCACTCCAGTTTTATAGCATAAAAAATGTGGCCACAGATGTCAGCAGCCAGACGTCAGTGTGGATGAGCCAGTTACTTTCCGTGTATTGGTTGCGCCATTTTCAAATGTACGAGAAATATTTTGGCGAATTTTGCATTTTTATCCATACAAAATCAAAACTGTGTACCAACTGATAAACGGGGGTTCAGAGGTTCGTAAAACATTTGAACTTCAGTTACTTGCTCGAATGGTGGTCGAAATCACTTTACCATGGAACATTCTGCGGAGTGTAGGATCACACATTGGCTTCGAGGGGCAAATTAACACCCCTAATTGTAGAATTTGGGCAGCGGAAAATCCTCACGCTGTACAGGAAAAACCTATGGATCCTAAAAAAGTGACAGTATGGTGTGGTTGCATCGCTACCTTTATAATTGGACTGTATTTTTTAAAGATATATGACGAAATTGAATAGAAACATGTTCCATCACAGGAAAATGGTACCATGATATGCTGAGGAATTTTGTAATGCCGCAGCTTCAATAGTGTAAATGTCATACGGATATATAATTTTCATACAGAATGATCCACCTAATCACATTGATCATGGTTTGAAGTATTTGCTCAAAAAGTGTTTCACAAATCAGCTGTCGTTTTTCAATAACATGGCCTCCTTGTTTTCTTGATATCACCCCCTGAGGTTTTTTGTTGCGGGGTTTCCTGATCAAAAATATCTGCCGCCAAAGGCCAATAATGCTGCCTGATCTGAAGGGTTGTATTAGACGCCATGTAGTCAATGTTCCGGCAGACTTACTCCGGTCAGCTGTCAAAAATAATATTTCACGGCAATACAACATTGTTGAAAATGAAGAGTATCGTATTGAGCGATTTTATTCATGTTAATTTATATTTCTGAACATTTTTAAAGCTTATTGAATGCATTTCCGTGTGTTATAACATCATTTATTGGCAACATTTTGTACAATTTTTTTTTATTTAATAAATGTCAAGAGCATTATTCGAATTATCTGTACTTCATATTTTATCCCATTTGGCAAAATATAACGGAATCTAGAGCACAGTATATAAAAGAAAAGTAACTCATCCATCCATTGTAGTTTTCTGGAATTATTAAACTTAAGGACTTGAAATTTACAAGCATGATTCTTTTGTTTAGAAGAAGTCTTCTATGAAGTGTTTTTTTTTCTTCACGCTTGGCTCACAAAAGGATTGCGGAGGCGTTATTAAAAAATCTCGTTTCTAAAGTATATCAATTGATATGAAGTTTGGCAAGCTTGTTTCTGTGGTTCTGTAGAGATTTGCTAAAACGAGTCTGGGGCAAGTAGTCTCCCAAGCAGTGCGGAAAGGGAGCGATTGCGGTGCCTTTTTAGATAAAATACTCCTCTTTTTGAACTCTATTAAACCTACAAGCTAAATTTAACAACCCTGGTGGATTATGAAGTCATTAAAAAAAATTTTAATTCCTTTTAGGAATTCGTCTTGTGCAATTCAAATCAAAGGAGGGGGGGGGAGGGCTTTAAGAGTATTTTAATGCAATCAAAAAACAGACTAGGACTTTGAATATCAAACACCTTATGTAGTATTACAATACTCTTAAATAAGTAGTACTACCAGTATATATATATTACAAAAATATACAAAAAATAGTTATATACCTAAGATAACTATAGACATGATAGAATAGAATTAGCCACAGAAATACTAGAGCCAACTCCTAGCCTTAGGAATCAGGATTGCAGGCTTAAACAATGTTTTTCGGCCAGCCAACCTTCACCTGAATTTGCCAATACTCTGGGCCATAGGGAAAGCAAGAAATTTTCCAGAGAAGTATAACTATCATTATGGATAAAACCATAATCTATTAATGTAAAACGATAATATTATAGCCTATAATAATTACTAAAATATTGAAAATCAAAGTTAAACTATTAGGTAAAGACTTACCACGTGAGCAACTCATATTCCCCGGCTATGGACAATAACAGTATCGCATAAAATTATTAAGTTTTGATAAAATAGCATTAATACTATATATACATATTTAAAAACTCTATATTTTGTTTTAAAATTTATAGAAAATAAAATTATCACGCAGACATATACAATTAATTTTTAAGAAAATATAAAATTGTTAATTTACGTAGCTTGAGGCGCCATCTTTCGATAAACTGTAAAACTAATAACATATTTTTATTTAACTGTTAGGTAACTTTTTATAAATTTTGAAGGGTATCCGTGTTCCATACAATATTTAAAAAAGATATTAAGATTTAAATATATATTAAATTTATCACTAACTAATACGTTATTACGATAAATATAATTGAAAATAATGTTTCTATAAATTGATACAGGAATTCCAGTAAGGCACTTTAATAATGTTAAAATTAAAATGATCTCTTTTATCATAAATATTGCTATGTAATTTATAGTCCTTAATACACAATGGTACATCCAAGTAATTAGTTTTAACTGGATTACTATTAATTGTAATTAGCTTTAAATATTCCGGATAAAAATTAATAATGGGGTTAAAATTATTATTTTTACCAAAAATAATTAGGTCATCTATGTATCTAAATATATAATAATCATTATTAATAATATAATTATTTTCGTAAAAGTGTAAATATAAATTAGCCAAACTATTGCTATCAGGGCCACCTTGAGGCAAACCTTTGGTTTGTTTGTACAGAGAACCATTAAAATTAATGTAGTTTTCTTTTAAGACTAAATTTATTGGAGTTCTAAATTTTTGTAAATTAATATTAAGGTTATAATTTCTATGATTATCTAAAATTAACCTAATTATATCATTGATAATAATGGAATTAAAAAGATCTTCAAAGTCATAACTATGAACTGAATAAATATTTTTATTTTTAAAAAAATCTATAATTTTTTTACTATTTTTAATTATAGCTTTATTACATTGCTTATTGATAAATTCTTGTATAATATCATGCAGCATTTTACCTACAGCAGTGATATAAGTTTTAAAACCATTTGTTACTGTTCTGAATTTAACAGGATTTTTATGAAATTTAGGTGTAAAAAATACATATGGAAACTTAATCTTATGAATGGAAACACCCAATTTTCTATATATAGCAGCAATTCGATTAGTAATTTCTTTATCCAACAAGTCCAATCTTTTAAAAGATTCATTGTTTAAAAAGTGTTTATTAATAATAATATTATTATAAAAATATTTACAAATTATAGCATAATTACCACAGAGGTATATATATATATATATATATATAAAGAGAGAGAGGAAAAGATGTAGAAAAAATATTCTACAAATTATTTGAATGAGATTTTGCTTAAAATGGCCAATTCATCTCTTTTAAATTAGTAAATTTCACCACTGTATACCTATTTGGTTATCATAAATTATGCTTAAAAACAAATTTTATATTAGTTGATGTTTCATGCATCTTGTTTCATAGTTTTCAAAAACTAAATTTAATTCCTAACTAGCATGCGGCATTATTTTAAGCTTGAAATTCTTTTAGAAAAATTTAAACTCACTGGCCAACCACTCTCTTTGAATAGTAGATAAAATAATGTAGGATGCTAAAATTCAATAGTAATTGTACAAAGCACACTGATATGTTTTACCCAGTGAAACTAAATGGATGCCTATCATGATCAGCTATTTTCTATATTTTACTTCAATCTCAGATGTTACATTTATTTCAATTTCAATAAAAACCTGAAAACTAGAACATAATTTTTTTCTAACTTTACAGATCTTGCACATTGTTTTTAGTGAAAACTCGAGGAAAAATATTTATATCATCAAATGAAGCTTCAAAAATACCTGACCAGTCTTTATGTACATTATTTTACCCAAAATCTCAAATTATTATCTAAAAGCTTTATCATTAAATATCGATGAAAAATTTTAATATTTTCTATACAAAAAATATCAAAAAATATTCTTCAATTTAATTAAAATACTTAAAATGTGTGTATATTTTTTCTAGTAATTAATATAAAAAACACAGGAAAAACGAAAATTTAAAAATCAGCTTGACTGCACTTGAAGACAAATGAAATATTGCCATACCAATGCAATGCACACAGGACATTAAATAATAATATAAATTATCTTTTCTATGGCACTGTTTCATAAACATAAATAATTAATATGTAGTAGGGTTTAGGCAATTTTCTCAAATTAACCAAAGATCCATGTGACTCAAAACAGAAATGTTCTCTTTTGCTAGTCGTTAATTCGTAGACATTTTAGTGAAAAGAAAGCTGAGCAGAACTACTTCATAAATAAAAGATAACTTATTGCGAAACTAACTAAGATAAATGCTGTTCTTCAATCAACATAACAAATTTATGCTAACAAAAGAATTAAATGCATCATAATATCAGCTAAAATAGTAACTGCACATTTACTTTTAATCTGCTTAACAGTATCGTTTCTGCATGAATAATTAACTATTCTTTCAACTAATTTGTTAAATCTAGAAAAATTTCCATGACACACACAATGGCGCGAGTGGTTGGCTTTCAAGATCAAGCAAGTTTTCTAAGGATCTGTCAATCTGAGTAATCATGTACTCATGTAAAAACAAAGACAGAGTTTTGTCAGCTTTGTCAGAGACTAACTTGAGTTTTGACACCTTAATTTATCACGTGCCCTTAGATCGTGAAGTAATCAATTATACTTTTCTCACGAGTGGAGTTTATTAACTCTCAAAACTTTATGTAGGATTTCAGCTGGGGAGGCAGTTATGCTGAATGAGATTTCACTCTGCCTTCAGGCTCATTAGTTCCCATTCATCACAGGAATGTTGAGTTTGTTTTCTTGAGTTTCTATTTAAGGCTGATGGCTATAATATATTAATTTATGCGTTGTTGTGTAAGGTGTTTTGTTTTGTTTCATGATTGATGTGTTAAAATGTTTTTAAAGAGTGTTGTGTTGAACATGCTTTGTCTTGAAAATTTCTTAGAGAACTATTACTTTTAATGATAAAGCTTAAGCTGTGTTTACCTTATTTGGATTTAGCTGATTTCTTTTAAGGGGTTAGTTTTAATTTTTTGTAATTTGAATTTTTGAATAATGTATAACTTTTAACAGTCCATTTAAATGATAATAACACTGATTTGTTACTTGCGTATTAAGAATTACTTACAAAATCCTTAACCACAGTTATTATTGTTTTAATAAAAAATAAGTAACCTGCGTAAAATATAAATGCAACTATTATTATAAATGTTAGTTTATCATATATTGCGGTAAAAATAATCATTTGGAGATTATTATTCATTGATCATAAGCCGGCAATGTTGAGGTCCAGTCTCAGTTTCAAGTTCAGACTAAACTATATTTAGAGTTTTTAGAATATTGAGACTGCTGCCTAAAACTAGGTCTCTAAGTCTTCAATGGTAGGAAAAGAAAAATTCTAACACTTATCCCTGCTCTATACTATTTTTGATAGTTGATGACTGTCTCTGCTTATAGTGTTCATTTATATCTAAAAATGAGCATTGGTTCAAAGTAAATCAACATAAAAAAGAAATTGGGATTTTTCTTTTCAATGGAAGAATATTGACTTCAAGTTACACTTTTAACAATCCATCTTCATAAAATGCTAGACAATATAGCGCGTTGACTCGGTATAGCTAAAATATTAATGACGGTTTTGTAAACTAGGAATGGATCATTGTGTACAAATGATTATTTTTCTTGTTCGCAAACATATAATCTGATTTTAAAGGCTTTTAATATACAGATTAAGATCCGGCAACGTTATTTGGTCTTGAACATTATGATGGTGGTGGCGAGTCCTGAAAGTCCAACCAGATACAACAGCCATAAAATGCATAAACCTTCGACTGAAAAATTCCATATTTCTAGGTTATTGAACGTCTTTCAAATGTCTATAATATCAAAGCATTTCACATGCATGTTAATTTTTCGGAATAAATCAAATTTCTTTACAACTCTAGCAAACATTATAAAATTTATTCTAATCGAAAACAACTGTCTCACGCGCCTATAAATCAACAACAGTATCATTTAAATGTTCACACAAATATAAGTACACAGTAATTAAAATCTGTACTATTAATATTGAATGTGGTAAATGAAATGCAGAATTAAAGCTAAATTTTGACACTTTCAATGTTGCTTCACTGTAATGACTTTATTTACGCTTATGAATGCATTTATCGTCAAACTCTGGTCTCTCTAGACTTATTTTAGGTACATTTTTTTCTTAAATTTGGTGGCTTTTGAGACATCTGCGAGCACATTTGTCCTCTGGGTGGCATTTATCTTCTCATATTATTTCTTTTTGTCCCGGAAAACCCTCAGCCTAGCGACAATACCTTAAAATGACAAGGGAATAACGATCAATTTTCTTGCAACACAATCTAAGAGGGACCTTTATACACTTTTTAACCTAGTGTTTTTTTATTATCTATTATTAAATGATTTAATGTTTTGAAAGTGTTACTCGTATGTCTCTTGAAGTATTTTATTAGGCCATCGCGGATATCCTGTTCCCCCAACTTTTTTTTTTCTAAAATTGATACTTTGCAAATGTTGTGCATGGCATTCCAAATTTCATTTAAACGACTCCTATTAATCATAATCTACTGACACTGTAGGCAAAGAAACTGATCTAGTATCTGCCGATCAACTTAGTAACGAAGGTAGCATTTTAGTTTTAATTTTATTGACATTTTTCTGTTATTTGTTTAGTGGAGCACTTGTGCAATTTTACTGGCACTTCAGTTTGTGCATTGAAATAGTCGTTCAGAAATGTAATGCAGTTAGAAAGAATAGGGAATTTCCTACTTTATTTCGAGATTGTAATTAACTCAAACAATACACACCATCAGTCATTTTTTCTAAAAAATTAAAATTTTATTATTTATTTCAATGATAGGCGTGGTGCTGCTTTCTCTAAAAAGATTTATAGCTCCCTGCTAGTGTTGTGATACTGGTCGTTTTTGTATTTTACTAGTGGTCCTTATATTTACATTGTCGTCCGCTCTTGTGAAATAATTTCACACTGTGCACTTATTTATCAGCTATACGTCCTAATTTATAACAGAGTTATACACATGTTAATGATGATAATCTATTGAGGATTGTGAACAATGGCGAATTTAGCGAATCTTTACTTTTTTTTCTTTTAAAAAATTGTGTTTTTCTTTTGCAAAGCAATAATGAAAAACATACTTTTTTGTTTTGGCTATTACTCTTCTTCAGAATTATATAAAAATTGACAAAAACACTGATAATGCTGCTAAACCTAATTTTGAAACTTATATTAAAATCTTTCTGAAAGCAGCGTAGACACAGCTGACGATTCTGAAGCCACCTATTCTATGTATAAAATAAGCTTTGAGGCCCTTCGACAACTTTTCCCTGTGTTAAATATTAGAGGAATGCGTTGTAAATTTATAAATAAGCTGAACACAAGAATTATAGTAAAGCAAATACTATTCCTGAAGGCAATGTGTGCACATATTTGTGTATGTGTGTACGTGATAACAAGTTCAAAAATATAAAAATGGAAACTATTGTTTTAATGGAGTAAGGCATGGAATATATAATTCAACTTACTTTTCCTTAAGAATTTTTAATAAATAAATTTAGAATTGCGTTTGGTGCATACACTTCAAATTGATTGGTTTTTTTCTGAATGTTTTAAATTCATAATGCACACACACACACAGTTTAAGGTAAATCACTACATACAAAAACCACCTTTCTTACAAAAACCTCCAAAACACTATCTAATTTGGGTTTATTTTAATGCATTTTAAATTGCTTGAATCTACCATCTGTACTTTCATTGGGAACTATTAAAAATATTGGAAATGTTCTGCATGCGAAGTTTGCGGCTAAAACAGAGTGGTTTCTATGTAATTTTGTTTAACAAAATCGATATGTATATGTTTTTATTTTTTTCCCAATCATTCTAAAATGTTTTCACGCAAATATCATCGTTTGAAATAAATATTTTTCTTGTTCAGAAAAAACTAAAGACACACAGCAAGTAAAAAAATAACCATTTAATAAAAAAATAAACAAAGACACTTTAAATTATAATACATTTTTAAAGGAAATCGGTTAAAAATCCAAAAATATATATGGTCTTGTTAATTTGGGGTTTTAATTTATTAAAGTATTTCTTTTATTTGCGGTTTTAGAATATTAATTCTCTTTGAGTGGAATTCTAGTTTAGTTGTATGGAATTTAGTACTTGTTCGAATTGTACAATTAGTGATTTTTCTAATTTCAGTAAATAATATCTTCAATTGTATCAATGCAACAATTAAAATTCAGTAAACTACAACGTTATTCTTAGTATTTTAACTAAACACTTTTACTGGAATAAAATTTTAATTGTATCGTCACAATATGTACACTATTAAAATTGAAACTAACTCAGTTTTGTCTTATATCGATGACGCTAAATCTTTTTCCCAGTTAAAATCTTTATTATCTATTCAAATTCCTTAAAAAATATTTTTAAAAGTAAAAAACAGAAACCAATTTACTTTAAGGGAAGAAAAAGAAGTTTTCTTACAGATGATTAACTTTTGTAGGATTTTCTCGAGAGAAATTAACCTTAATTTCCTATTTAGATCGAAAGAAAAAAAAACCGTTTGGGAACATTCCGACTAATTACTTTTATCTCAATTGTGAAAGAAAAAAGTTGTTTTTATTTGATAAATATCGGAAAATCTCCTAAATATAGGGACGTTAAATGAAGTAGATTCAACATTTAGTTATTTATTTACTTTTTTTGCCGAATTTAAGCCAAACAAGGAATTCCTGCTTCTTTAAATTCTTAGGGACTAGAGTATGTCAACACTTTTTTTATGTGTTTAAGATATTTCATACTAACAGTTTTATTTATTTTACAGATTCTGGGAAATATCATGAGTATTTTTAAATACCTGTTCAAAAATATTTAACTTAAGTTTATTTGGAAATAATTTTTAGTTTACACAATATGATGCAATGCATCAAATCTTAATATTTATGTTTCATTTTAATTGATTGCCAATAAAGTCCACATAGAATATTTGAGAAGTTTTTAAGAATTGTGTTAGCAATTGTGTTTTTCTTTTTTATATAGATCAGTCTTTTGTTACTCAGGGAAATTTGTGCATGTATGAGTAATATGTACTATAAAATCCGTCGTATAACGTGCACCTGTACCAACTGTATTTTTTAAATTTTTAGGCTTATTTGGCTTTAGGCTAATGCGCATCCTATTTTTTAAGAAGGTACCTGAAATTTATGTATGCAATTATGATTTGAAGTAATTTCCTCTCGATGTATTTTTCCAATCTTTAAAATAAATTGTATGCTTCTAAGACCACAAGCCTTTCAGATTATTAGGTTATTTCATTTCTTTTTTAAAACAATATTCAAAACTACGTAGAAGTGCATTTTTTATTATGTTCATATCTTCTTTTATTTATGAAGCTATCATTTTTATACCCGGAGTATAACGTACACTCAAAACTGTCGATCTTATTATTTTGTGTGTTTTTTAAAAGTGCGTATTACAAGCTTGGTTTTGTGGTACTTTTCAAAGATAGCTATTGTAAATTTGGGTTGAATAGAAAACAGTGATAAATCTATAGGGTGAGTGAGTGAGTGAATATTAACGTCGCACAGTTCAGCTATACACAAGAACTTTTGGCGACGGACCGCGTAAATTTCAACCATGGTCAAGGGAAGCGGACGACACCTGAGCTTGAACCCTCCACTCTTAACTACCACACCACACCAACAGGAGGATGTTTGAGATCTTAACAGATTTAACGTGCATCTTGCCCCTGCACGAGTATTAGTGATACCGGGCTCGAACTCATGACACGCTAGTCATGATCCTATTCCTTGACCACTTGGCTACTGTGGTCCCGATAAATCTCTGGGGAGAATACGCTTTAAATGTCAATGATCTGGTAGTACTATCAATTTTGAGTGAATAAAATTTAATTTATTTTAAGAAAACGGAAAATATTTTGAAAATCTTAAGTTACGCTTGGAAAATCCTATATTGAAATTTAAATTACTCATCAAAATTTAAAATAATAATCAAAACAATGGCTGTGAGTTTAGGATTGAAGCAGACATGCTGTCAAGAACTTACAGAGTTTTGAAGGAGAAAGGAAGAGATAGGAAAATAAACGAATACTCAGAAATTTAGTTATCTTTCAGAGGTTGATTCATCCAAAAAAGTAGAAGTATGCAAGATTGAGTTTGGAGATCCGCAAGGAAAAGGTAAATTACGTGTAGTAAGATTATCAGGTACACAAAAGATTTGGCAAAAAATTAAATTAGTTCAGAATTGAAATTAGACACTGCAGTTACTTTAAGAAATGGGAATGATGAATTTTTCACATATTATCTTTCATTTACAGGAAAATTAGTGTGGTAAAAATGCCATCGATGTTGAACCCCATAGAGAAAACTTTGTGCTATGTATTGCTCGTGTGTATTAACTAATTTCTTAAAAAATTGTAACATTTCTTAAAAATTATAAAATTTCTTAAAAATTGAGAAAGTCCTGAAAATGCACTGATTCTAATTTACAGAAATTACATTGATAAACTGCAAGGGGTAACATTTAGGATTCTAAAAGTACTCAAATTAGTTGTACCTCATTCTTTATCTGCGGCTTATTTTAATCTAGTTTCAATAAATTACAAGACAGTATAACCCCAATATTTCATGTTGAGCCCAATTACATGGGTTTTGATCAGATACTGCATCAATCAATAACAGCGACAGAAGAAACAACGAATACTCATATAACATATACTTTAAAAGCTTTTAATACTGGTTTTTTTAATTTTACATCTTGTAAGCAAGAATATTTGAATTACTATTTAGCCTTTAATATTTTTTGTATTTAAAATAATTCATAACCTAATTATGTATATAATATTTAAGTATATAATCTTATTTTTATTTATGTAAATATATAAGGCTTGTAAGAAATTTATTAAACACTTTCAACAAGTTTATATTCTGACGTTATAAATATATAAATATTTTAAATATATAAGTTTTGTAAAATAATGAATTGCGTAAATTCTTCTAAGGAAATTTAACAATGGAATAAATGATAAAAATGTTATTGTTTTAGAATGAGGGAAAAAAGAAAACTACACTATATATATATATAGTATATATGCTAAAAATATCAAATTACATCCTTTCTAGGTTTGATAAAAAATTAAACCTTTATAATGTCAGATATTAAGCAGAATTCCGGATTGAATAAATTAATATGCAAAATAAGTCAGACATATTTGTTTCATATACAATAAAACAAGATTAGTATATTTGTATAATCAAATACACGAACTTGTGATAATATTATTATAACTCACTAAGGATATGTTCCAATTAAATAACATGAGATTGTTTTTCACAGTATAAGGTTCTTTTTCAATAAATAAATACCCTCAAAATGTTCAGCTTCATTTAAAATATTTACTTATTTTTAAGTTTCTTGCAACCGTGTTTCAATTCCTGTGCATATTTTAAATAGAATTAACTTTCTATGTAGAGGGAAGAAAGTATTTATCTTGAATATATTTATTAAAAATTGGAAAGTTTATTTTAAAAATAAAACTTTAACATGATATATTTTAGAAAATCTGAGTACAAAAAATAATAGTGTATTTTGTGACAAAATTTAGTCAAAGTATTTAACTACTTATAGAAGTAAATAAGAAAATCACTTTCGGTGATGAAAACATTCAGTTAAGAAAGTTATATTTCATTGATTGGATAATTAACTGTGAAGGAATATATATTCTTATTAAGTATAACGTTATAAGAAATTACTGGTTTTTATTAATTTTTTTAATTTAAACTTGACATTTGAACACATTCAAACGTATTTGTCTCTTTATCTAAAGTATTTCATATTAGTTTTAAATTTATTTAAGATGAAGAATAAAATTTTTATAAATTATGAATAAAAGCATTATCTAATTGATATTAATTAAGTATTTCTAAAGATGAATTAAAATCGCAAGACAAATATTTTAAAAAATAATGAGAGTGATAATGGTTCAATTAAAAGTATACGCGTTGACATATTGTGAAATAAAACCATACGGGTCATTTACCTGAAAAAATAATCTACTTCAATATTTCATTTCCAAATTTTAATTAAATGTTTGAAAAAGAGTCTTTATAGAAAATTGATTAAAATACTTGAAATAATAAACGCTTCCTTTTATTTTTTCGTATAGTTAATATATATATATATATTAATAAAAAAAGTTAAAAACTTAATTAACTTTTCAAGAATTATTTTCATTTCTTTTTTTGATGGTTGAAATTTTTAACCTCGAGAAGAGAAAGTATTAAAAATATTTTAGGTAATGTAAATTACTTACCGTTTTACGAATTAAGAAAAAAATAATTAACTATTATAATTTAATTTACTTTATTGATTTAACTTAAAAATTTAAGTAAAATATATGACTTAAATATTAAGTTAAAAAATTAGGGATTTTTGAATACGCATTTAATAATAATTGTTTCTTTCTTCCGGTGCTCATCCATTTAATAAATATCGATAAAAGATAATAATTATTTTAATATTTTATAGTTATTTAAGTTTTTAAATAAAATATTACCACACAAAATCAATGTCTTAATGTCTTTCAAAATATTTTTAAGAAAACCCTTAAACGTTCAATTTTCAGATTTTTACGTAAAAATAAGATCTTTTTTATTATTAACAAAAAGAACATCTACTATATTGAAATCAATGATAAAATGAATGAAATGCAATAAAAAAATATTTAAATATTTATCACTCCATATTATTTAGTATTATATAATAATTCATTCGTAATTTAAAACAACTATTTCCTACAAAACAATAAAATATACATTGATTGAATTAAGTCTTGAAATAATTCAGAAATACAAAACTTCATAAAATTATATTTAAAAAAAATTGGACAATTTTAAAAATATCTAATTAATTTTAAATAACAATTTAAGAAATTTCCAGTTGTCTAGATCGAAATATTTCATAATTGTTCATTATTTCAATTCATTATTGTTTCAAATAACAAAATATGTATAGGCATTGGTTTCAATAATATTTACTTTTATCTCTTTATGTTTGAAAATGTAAAGGATTTAAGGATGATTTAAAACTCAGAAGTAAAAAGCCTTGGCTTTTTTTGTTCAACTTATTTTATACATTCTGTATTTATTTTAATGATGAATCACATTGTCCTGAGAGGTCACTTTTGGTCATTCATTTCTTTGCATCTTTGGAAGAAGTCCAACTATCTACAGCTTCCATCTGAGAAAACCCGAATTTTTCCCCAAGGAGGGACTTTAAATAAATTTGAAGGTTCGTTTCAAGGTACATTTATAATTTGAGACAGTTTTTCATCTCCCCTAAAATGTAAATTAATATTAGAAAACTCAGACTATACAGGGCTGCAGTGAAGGTATATGTTACCCTTTCATGTTTTCGGCATAATTTTAGCCACACATTTTTGAAAAGTATTTTAATGTCACTTCACAGTACTGATGCTGCTGATCGAAAGTACTTAATAATTATTCAAGACATTTGAGAGTAAAATTATTTATATTAAATAAAAAAATGAAAATCAGAATGAATAAGTGTAAACCTTATAAGTTAAGGAAAAAATTGTTTTGATACATGGGGCTAAGGAAAGAAATTTGTGAGAAACATTCAGCAAAGTATTTCCACGTATAATTCAAACCAGTCAGGTTATTTTCAGTTTTATTGAGATTCTGCAAATATAATCCGTTCAAGACACTGACACTTTGGTAATTAATTGTACCTTTGAACTACCCTTTTGAATCAGACAGGAAGAATAAAGACTAAGGTGTGTTTGTTCAATTAATGCGGTCATAGTTAAAATTCGAAAAAAAGAAGAGAATAAAACTATTAAAATAATAAGGAATAATAAATATCTTTACAGATATATTATTATTCCTTTACAGATATATAGTGTTCTTGTACTTACCATTCTATGAAATAATACTCCTATTTTTATTGTTCCTTGAAATAAAATTTGAAATGAACATATTTATCTACATATTCATATGCAAATATAAATTCTTTGATATAGAACTCATGGTTATTTTTTTCCAAAACAAAAGTGGTTTTATTTAAAATAATCATATGTGTTAATTTCAATTTCAAGTTCAAAAATCCATAAAAAAGAGAAAATACAATACTTGTTTTTATTTCTAAGCCATTATTTTTTGCATACCATTTTTTATGTCCCTTACAGTTGCTGCAAACTTATGTCTCAGATGTTTCAAACATTCCAGATGCTCCTTTAACTGAACATCTAATTTCACTTCACTTCTTTCTGGTAAGTATACCCTCGTTTCTCTTTTTATTTCCTTCCCTTCTCGCATTTACATTAATTTCGCAGCAAAGAAAAATACCCTTCTTTCCTTCCCTCGATATCGTTAAGGATATTTTTTTATCTTAACTTTTTTCTCCTTCCTAGGCATTAGTCTAGAAAGAAGCAAAAAATAGAGAGAACTTTCTCTAACAAACATATCTTATTTCTTTGAAATACAGTTATTCATAAGTCGAACTAAGAAAATTTTATTCTGTACCGTTATTTTTTATTTGATATATGAAAATGATGTTTCATTTAATTTAGTAATAAATGGATAGAAATTTTTCTTGCAATTAGTATTTTCTACAGACTAAGCTTTTATGTACAGAGATCATGTATTTATTACAGAATATTTTAATTATAAAATTTGCTTTTTATAATAACTATCTTTAATATTAATTCAAAAGGGATTTATTTGATACGTACTTTTCTAAAATGACTAATGTTTCATTCCATTAGTAGAACGTGAACTTTTATATACTATATCATTGGTAATCTTTTTTAAGAGAATACTTTCAAAATTGTATGAATATTTTTAATTTATCTTAATTTAAAAAAAGCATACAACACATCAGTGTCGTCTACACATCTAGAATAAAATTTGAAAACGTTTTTTAAAGATAAGATTTAATCAAAAATAAAACTTCATGCAACTGGTTTTGAGTTTCAGGAAAAATGACATGCATTTACAATTTTTTTCATGAGTAAATTTAAGACTTTTTCATTGTATCAATCAAATCAAATAAGATTGATGCCAATGCACTACTTTCCAATGTGTGTTTAGCAATTTCAATTCTTTGTAAATCATTTCAGAGGCATTACAAATACGTGTAGCTGATTTAAAGAATAACGTATCTAAATTATATCCACTTAAATATAAAGTTTGATACACTTGTTTATATTTGATAACATTAATTTATTAAAGAGAAATCGCAATATAGGAAACGTAACATTAAATGAAAAAGAAGAGTTTAATTTATAAAATTCATTAGTGGACATCCGAAATAGAACACCAAGAGGCACAAAAAGCATAAAAGCCAAATTTATTGAAAAAAAGAGACGCATAGTACCAATATGAAACGAATAAAAATGCAGCCATATTTGAGAATAGAAATATGATGAAGTAAGTGAGAGTTGACGCCATATGGTTGAGAAGAAACATTGTTTTACGCCTCGATGCCGAATTAGAGTTTTGGATACCTCGTGTGGATATGGAAGCCCATCGTGTGTCTGTTCATTGCAGTCAATTATCTTGTGTAGAAATGCATGGTTCATACCGAACCAATTATTATGCATTCATCAACTAGAATTGTTCGATTAGTGAGGTGCATATAGGTCAAGTCAGCAATGTTATCTGACTTAAACATTTCGTTCCTAGGTTGTGTACTGTTCGGTTGTAATGTGGTAACTGATAATCTCTGGAGGGAGGACACTAGACTTCGAAATCTTAGAGATATGACACTGGTTGGACATTGTACTGACATTTCATGCTAGGGGCTGTGCGAGTGGATTTCAATACGATCGCAAACCTTAAGAATGTATGTAGGCCCAAAGTGGTGATACATAAAGTAACAACTAAGAGACCTCTCACAGATTCTTCTTGGGGCTACAGAACTAGTGTCCATGATAATATACTCGTAGATGGTGTGTCATAAGTTCGAGCCCCAATGCCAGTGAAGACTCTTTGCTTAGATGGACTGATGCATGCTAAATCTATCGAGGCTGATAGTCTTCCCTTTGTCGTGGTGAGAATTTTCAGAAAGAGAGTCTCTAGCACAAATGCTGTCATCATTACTAGAATGTATCTCAAAATTACGAGATTCACCACCTGGGTGTTTGGTTTGTAGCTCTAAACCCTTTTCGAGTCATCTCAGTTCCCTTAGACATTCTCTCATTCTGTTTGTAGGCCTCATGCTGTCATACAGTGCAACGTTAGTAAATCTTTAATTCAATTTTTCTCTGGTCATTGTTGTATTGCAGGCAGAAAAAGACCAACAAGACGTTGTCGATCCATTCATTTTCCCGTGTCCCTAGTTTAATGTACCATTTTATACATAGACATCTGTGGTCTTGAGACGAAGGTAATCATAGCAACGGATAGCTTGTGGACGTTACATTTTTTGTAAGTGTCAGATTATTCATTCAGACAAATTACTATGCAATAAAGCTATTTACTGTGATATAGTTCTTGATATGGAAGAACAGCCTACTATTGGCAGGAGCATGCTGTGCTAAACAGCATGCATAATGATTACATAAAACAACGATTACAAAGCCAAAAACCGCGATTACATAAGCATTGTGCTTTTCAGCACAATGCTTATGTAATCGCTGTTTAGTGGCTTATTATATTTTTTCACTGTATTTTTAATTTTCTTTCATATATTATCTCGAAATAGAAGCTGAGACAATTCACGTGATTTATATTCCTTCTTCATGGGGCTTCATTTCTGACGATCAACAGTATAAATATGCGACAGATAATAGGTTTAAATAAATTTCAAGATTGATACTATCTTGAAATACTTATACTTATACTTTATATACTTATTGATACAAGATAGATTCTTTACTATCTCCTTCGATATAAATTTTTAATGTACTTCATACAAAATTAGTGGACTGGTTATCTGATCCCGAAATCGTATGTGTGTGTTTGTAGTATAAAATTTATATTACTTTTAAAAACATTATTAGATAATTTATATCTCTCAGAAAAGATGAAATGTTTTTACATGCTTAACGGTTTTGTTCATTACATTGTCTGCAATAAGAAGTTAAATATAATTTGAAGTAAATATTTTAAATTTTTTGCAATGCATAAAAATTCAATACTTTGAGATGTAAATATAATGAAATCAATTATGCAATTATAATTATTAATATTAAATGTCTCATGCGTTATTTGATTTTGCTGTATTGCTGTTAAATATATTTTTTCAAGTAATATAACTTTTTAATATTTATTTCTTTATTTTTTATAATCATTTAAAACTGAAAAAATCATCAAACCATCCAAGGTTTTTCATCTCAAGCTAGAAAAGCATGGATGGTCAAATATTGAAGATCTTTTATTTGGTATTTTTTTGAGAGAAATATCTTTCTTTTCTTTAAAAGAAAAGTTAACATCCCTTTCAAAAGCACGGCATGAAGTAAAACTTTTAATCTCTTTAAAAATTAAAGATATTGCCTTATAAAAAATCTAAACCCAAAAATACACCAGAAAGACATTTTCAAATCTAAAAGCTAAGTAAAAGTTTTTTATTAGGAACGAAACAAAAAGAAATCTAAAATAAAAGAAAGAACGGTATTTCCTTTCAGTATGACTTCTATAGATTTTTTTTCTGCGTGGTTGAAAACAGGATTGAATCGTTTTCAGAACTTGTGCAAAAGCTAGGGCTACGATATCGATTACGAAACTCCTCATCAAATCGATATTGTTTTAGTTAAAGGAACAGCTGCAGTGATGGCTATCGCATTCGAATTTTTTTCCTTCCATTCTTTCATAACTTTTGAACATTATTTGTGCTTTTTTTCCGGTTAGATCAATTCCATTTGCATTTTTATTATAAGTTTTATTAGAAGCAAGAACTTTATTTTTAGGTTTGTTAAAAATTTTCTTTCTTTCTCTGAACAAAGTTTAAAGATAAGTTTTATTACTAATAAAAACTAAAAGAAATGGAAATACTAGTTTTTATGAATCATTTCCTTTAAAAAAAAGCTTTCGGAGTTATTTAAAGACTTTACTGGCATATACTTCTCATGAATTGATTGACTCTATTTACAATATTGTTTTTCTTGTGAATATATTTATGCTACATTGATACTTTGTTTAGTTTTAAGGGTGAAAAATGTATTCAAGCTTTAGTTCTTTCCTTACATTATAACTTTTACATACTGACCCAAATTTTGAATCATAGATGCAGAAACCAGAAGTATATAATACAGGAATCAAAATGCATGCATACATTTTCTTTTTTTAGTTTTCACTCTGATAAATACCCTGAATTTTTAGTGTTTTCTGGTTTTGTAACCAATAGTTATAATATTTAGAGTAAATTTTAAGAAAAGCTGCATGTTAAATTAGTTTACTTATTTTTGACAAACTAATTTCTGATTTGTTAGAAATATTTACTAAAACCAAGATTTGGGTTAAAAAATGATTGTGAATCGCAATATTTAAATAAGTTGGCTTTACTAAGCTTTTGTTTTGTTTGAAAAAAATGGTTTTTTCAATAGTTTTATTTTTGGCTATTGACTAATCTATACAATATGTTTTCTGCCGATGCCATAATTCAATTTTCAAATTCATGATTTTGAGTCTCACTATCCTCCATTCCTAAATCAACAATTGAACTTTCTTTTCAATGAAAATGTTTTAAATTAATTTTTTTTTATTTTAGATTTCATGGAGAATAATATTTTTATATTTAGGAATCAAAAACAAATTATATGTATTTTTTTCAACATTAATAATTATGCAAATTTTTTTTTACGAAAGTTCCAGCTTTTATTTATCAAAACAGTAACTCTTTGAAAATATTTGTTTGCTCATAAAATATCAAAAAACGAGGAAAAAATGCATTATTATTTTCACAAAGTAAAAGTTTCAATCTGAAAATCTATTAATTTATAAAATTGGGGACACCTGTTTTCTTATTTCAAAACTAGGATTTTTAATTATTGTTCAACTATTTTCTTAGTTAGATTGCTGGTTTTCTAGGCTTATTCTTCGGAATAAATTTTAATATAATTATTTCTTATGTGATGATTTAACAGAATTTTAAAAACTAAAGTTAACTGGAATGTCTGCAACAAGGAAAAATGAACTTTTTCTACACCAAATTTAAATGGTTCTCATTTACTTAAATTAAATGCAATGGAAGTAATTTTTTTCGTTGGTTTATCTGTATATTTATATATGTACCTGTTAATATAAAAAAAATTCCATTTTAACTGCTTACCTAACTATCCCGAGTTATCTCGGGTTTGTATAATTGTATTTAATTATTATCCCGAGAAAACCCAGGCGAAGCAGAATTTGTCAGTACGAGTTGTTTTAACACCATTTTCCTCCGCTTGGAGGAAATGAAAGGAAATATTCAGCTTTGATGGGTAGTCAAGGATTGTTGGTTTCGCGGTTCTTTTAGCGGGACTGGTGACGCGTTTTCCCTATTATATAATACACGTCGGCTTGTGTATTATTAATGTATAAAGAAAGTAGTTGCGTTGAAAAAAAGTAAAATATTGGTGATGATGCAAGATAGCGACAGTGATATTTTTCAGTTAGTGGTTGTGAAGAGGGGAGCATTGAAAATAAAGGAAGTGGTTATTTTGTATGTAGCCTTATTGAAGACGAATGTATACCCTTATTAAGGCAGTGTGCTCTATGTTCCCGTAAAGAGGTTCAAGAGATAAGTCAGTAAGAAAAGAGACCAGATTCCAGTGTATAGAATGTCAGATATCACTTTGTGTTCTCCTTTCTTACAAAAAGTATCATACAAAGACTAATATTTGGTATTTTTCCATTTTCCCGAGATAACTCGGGATAGTAAATTTATGTTAAAATCTAAATACTTTTACACCTATAAAAAATTAAAAATTCAACTTAAAACTTACATATTTTGTTTTGTTTCATTTCCTCGTATTTAATAATAAAATTAAAAAAATATATGATGATTTTTTGCAATTTTTTTTCAAAAAAATGTGTAAGGGAAGCGGTTAAATTACAAATAAATCTATATGAGCAAAAATAAATAATCATAACTAAGTTATTGATTATAAATAATCAATAACTATTTTTTTATTTTAGAGGCATAATCTTAAATTTGGGTACACTTTGCATTAAATCCACTGCATATATAGATATAAAATTTCACAGAGTTTTCGCAAACATAATAATCTATAACTGAAATTTAAAAAAAAAAATTATTGCTTAAAATTTCCTTTAAATTTTATGCAGAAATTGTGTAATATCTAATATTTGTGAAGGTTTATTTGGAAACAAATTCGTTGACGTTGTGGAAAATTTGTGAATATTATAAAATTTAGAATAACGGCATTGTAGGTAAAGTAGATTTTGAGAAAAGTGTACTGGAATCACCAAAAAATACATTTTGAGAAAATTGCCAATAAAGATATTTTCATCTGTTTTTTTTTTGTAAAATAATATTTTTAAAACAATATAAAGACATGTCATAATTAATTGGACTATTTTAAGTCATTTTTCAGTTTTTAAGTTTCAGTTTAAAAATCTAGATTACTTAGAGGTCTTTTTAATTACTCTTTTACTACATCAACACGTGTTATTAACGATTCCATTTAAAATATCTAAGTTTTATGCGAATAAACTTTAGTATATCTACTTCACTTTGGGCATCATTATTACATGATATTACAGAATAACGTATATATATATATATATACACACATATTTTATTGGTATAAAAATACGCAATGGCTTTAATAAATTAAAAAAAGTTAATTGGATACCTAATTTAACTGGAACTCCATTTTTAGAATTTATAAGAAAAGTATCTCTGTTTTTGCACTCATACATACAAATATTTATTTACTTTAAAGTAAAACGAACAGTTATAAACATATAGAGTTATTCATGAGCATTTCAATGTTATCAATAAGCAGTTAGGAAAAACAAAATGTCTATTTTATAAACTGTGTATTTAATTTAGAATAATCCTCAAGATTCACTTTGTACTATATCCACTTGATTTATAATATAAGAACTATACTGATAATATATAAATGCAAAACTAGACGTAACTAACTTTTCAAAAAACACAACTTATTTTAAAATTTTGTAACTAATCATTTAAATTTTCAATAATCTTTGCACAAAAAATGTAGAATTTTAAATAAATTTAAACATGTAATAGAGAAAATATACATTCTTTGTATAGAAAAATTAGCTTTTTTTTTACAATACATATTATATACAAAACGAATTTTGATGAATATGTACCTGAATCACATAGTTTGTTTACAATTGTTCACAATTTTAAAATTCAATTTTTCAGTATTCTATATAACTAATTCACATAAATAAAGCATCTATGGATGCAGCAAAGTGTCTTCTATCTCTTAAAAGTAAAATAAAAATAAGCAAAATTTGAATCATTTTCACTTCCCAGTCATCTTAAGGCGTGTATTTTCTTTTCCATTTATATATTATTATATCACTTATTTCGAGTAAATATTTACCTCTTATTCAATCTTATTGTTCTTTTTGATGCACGTATAAAAAAAAGTAAAAGACTATGATGATTATGTGATAGAAGGCAAATTATTTCATCTTAAATTTAAATCAGGCACTATTCTTTTTGCTTAAAATGTACTAATTAGAAATATCCTTGCTATATAATAATCATTTTAGTTTATTTTATAAAGTTAAAATAGTTGATGTTAATTATTTCTATCAAACTCAGGCACGGTCATTTAATTTGTCATCTAAAATACTCGTATTTATTAGAAAAAATTTTTTTTTTATTAAAATTATGCTTAAATAAATTAATTCTTAATCCAGCAATTAAATAAATCACAGTGAATTAAAAGATGATTAAAAGAACAAAATGATATTTAAACATATAAATACGAAATTAAAACTCATAAAAGTCTTACTTAGATTAAGTATCGTAGAATTAGAACAAAGTTGTGCGCATTAACATTAGTAGCGATAATTTATCCATCGACTCTTAGAACTAATAAAGTTCCCAAAAAGAAAGAAATAATCGCCTTAAAGTACTTATAGGATCCATAAATCTCCGAATTTATGATGATGGGGTTTTCATCCTCTTTTTTTCTCAGACTTTTAATCTCCTTTTAACACTAGTAAGATTATTGGTATTACGTGAAATATTAAATTCTTTTAAAACCTTAAGTAGAAGGCTTAATTTGATATATGGATCATTTGTTTCAAAATTTATTTTCACAGAAAACGTAAAGTAAAAATGGGTTCATCATTGTTTTTGTACTCTTAAAAATTTAAATGGTTTCATCAACACATTTCAGAACTGCCCAGTTCGATTTATCTTGAATATGTGCTTTTATTCTCTCCACGTGATTCCAATACCTGCACTTCAAGTACTATTAAATGACAATGACAACTTCCAAAACTTACTGTAACATTTTGGGTTTAATTAAGCACGTGCATATACCTAATTTTATGAAATAATACAAATGCAATACTTTAGAATCATTTAAAAAAGTTGTAGATCACATGCAAATAAATCTCATAAAAATATTCAGAAAAATAATTATTACTTTAACTCCTTAAAGCACAAGTTTTTCTTTCTTCAGAAAAACTGATAAAGAATGATCGAATATTTTTTGGGCCAGAAAATGAGTATATAGATATGGTGTAAGTTATTTTTTTTTCGATTCCAGTTGAGGGGGGGGGGGGTGTAAAAGCTATAAAAAATTATTATACAAAGTAAATGAACGAGTTAAATACATATTTATTTTAAATTTTCAAAATATGAAAATCAAATAAAGCAAATTACCATACTTACAAGCACAAGAATGGCTAAAAATTAAGTTCTGAATGATATACCATGAAGAATATTCAAAATTCTCTGTCACTAATAAACAAATAACTGTTTCTAAGGAAGTTACAAAAACCCTTGTTAAAATTAAATTACGGTAAACTGTTCTTTATGGCATTCAATGCAATAGAACTGAATATATCAGCTTTTCCACACCAATTACTTAATAACAAAGAATTCTTAACAAACTTATCGTTGCTCCCTTCAGGACCGGCGAAAGAAAAAAGTAACCTCTCCTGCGGCTCGCACATTCCGATAGTATACACAAGCATGGGACCTCGCGAATTTCGCTGCTAAGCCTAATTCCATTTAAAA